>JBBBDQ010000866.1:2150000-2162500 GCA_037127315.1 Ascarosepion bandense | reverse complement strand
AGAATGACCGAAAAAGTTCAAAGTAAATTGTTCATTTCCACATACAGTAAAACTAAACAAACAAAAAACAAAACATGGTCTTACTTCAACATTTCGTAAACAAAATCATATAGAGACATTGAAATAAATTTTGTCAATATCAATACCAATATTTGCATGCATATAAATATCAAACAAAAAAATAAAAATAACAACTACAAAAGAACCAAAGCAAGAAAGTGTCTTCCAACTATATGGTATCGACCAATTTTTTACTTTATTATTGGCTTAAAACGCTGTGATTTTTTGTTTTTAGAAACTAATCTCTCATCTCGGACAAATGGGAAACATTCCAGATAATTCTATTTAGCTGAAGAATTGATAGCTTGTTTGTTAGTAATTCTGAGTCTTCAAACCCAATATTATTTAACTACATCAAACATAGACGTTTGATTCCGATAGTCGGCGTCCTACAAAAAAAAAAGGAAAAAAAACATAAGAATCGTGTTACTGACCATACAGTACTTAGTAGAAAAAGTTAGTTGTAGGAAGACAGTAGCAACTACTCGAGAAGAGACGGCAGGGAAGAAAGAATTAAACACTAAACTGCATTCGTCTGTGTGTTTATGTAGCTATATCTGTGTGCGTGTGAGAGAGAATGTCTGTGCGTGTTCCTAAGCAAAAGAAGGCTTGTCGAGTAATAACATTTTAAGACACACATAGGAAGCCATAGAAGATGTTTAATTTCGCCGAAGGAAAAAAAAAATGATGGTAAAAACTGAACGTTAAAAGAAAAGGAAAATAAAAGGTCTTCTTCGTAATCGATTGTACGCGGGGGAGGAAACTAAGAAGCCACGTTTCTTATGGATTTATACAAAGATAGAAAAAAAATGAAGTGAGGACTCCGAAAAGATGGGACGCGGCCAAGCTATAAGTACAAAACAAACAAAATAAAGAAAAAAGTCTGCAACTATCGAATGGTGGAATGTCTCTGCAACTCTACACGCCAAAAGAGATACATTTTGAACACTATGGAGTATTTATTACATCTTTGCTTACAAAGGAAACGAAAAAAATGTTCTAAATTTAATGGATAATATTTTAGACTTGCTTGCGTTTGTAACGTTTATTTGTTTTTTATTTTTCTTACACGCTCTGTAACACCACCTAGCAGGAGTGGCTCTCGGGCTTTGTACAAGCTGAGCACTACTGTATAAAAGAAATATATATATGTGTATGTGTGTGTGTGTGGGTGTGTATATAAAGAACATGCTCTTACATGTAAAACAAAAAAATTTATATTTGTCAAAAATATTAGCATGACATTCTCGTGCGTTTCTCTGTTCTATACTTTCACTTCAGTGTAAAATACTCTGAAAATTTACCTGTTGAAGAAAAAAAAGAGGAGGAAAGAGAAGATTGTACAGATAAGCGCACATGTTTCATAGAATAGAAGTAAATATTTAAAGAGATTAAACTAATCTGAGGTTAATCTCAAACAGTTTTGAAGGCCGACTCCGTTTTAATTTCAATCCACCTTTTTGTTTTGTTTTTAAACTAATCTTATCACCCGTTAATCTTATGTTTCTGTTCGATTTTCGTAGTGTCTGCTACACAAGAATTACATTGCTATCAGCATCATTGTTGTCATTCATATTTAATACGGTTATCGTTGGCGCTTTTACGATTCTGTTTTCGTCTTTCGTCTTTGCCCCCTTTTTGGTACCCGATTCTTCTCGGATATACAAATGGAGGGTGGATGTCCGTTCAAAGCTATGCTCGAGAGATCTGGGCCGAACAAGGCCCCCCAGCAAGACGACGAGGCACGGAGCACGGGCAGTCACGTGCTAGTGCCAACGTCGATCAAATACAGAAACAAGACTACCCCTAACAACAACAACAACAGCATCAACAACAATCATAACAACAATGACAGCGTCGATCGTCTTGACAGTGAGGGTGAAGGTAGAGCTGAAGGAGGAGGAGAGGAAGGTGACCACACACCAATCCTCACCATCACAACATCATCAACAACAACAACAACAACAACTGACACCTGTCTCTCCTCTTCCACAACAGAGACAATTTCAGCCCCTTCTATCGCTGTCAGCAACACAGCGGCCCAAACCACAACACTCACTCAAGATGCTGAACAAATAACAAGCACCATAAACACTGACCCTTGGTCGCCGACTACGGTAGCCGGCAAAAGGCGAATAATACAGACCAATAGTTTGAGCATTTCAATGAATTCCCCGGACTGTAGCCACACGCCGGACAGTGCAGGCACTTCAAGCCCGGTGTCACCATACGGTACCCCATCACGAGAACATCCACTGTACCGACGATGCAGCCAAAATAATGGACAGGTCTCCAACAGACCGGCTTCCTGCGGCACTCCTACAAGTACCAGTCCCGGAAAAAGACAAAGGAAAATTAGTAACATTTCCACAGCCTCTTCGTCGGCTGGTTCCGAGACGGAAGGAGGTCAGGATGGTCATACGGAACGTCGCCTCGAATTAAGAGGACTGATCGAAGCAATTGGCACCTTAATTCTACCCACGGTAAGCTTGTTTGCTAATTATTAGGCACTAACTGCACACGCAAACCTGTTTATTTATTGTATACTTTTTTAGATAACACCTGTTGCATGCTATTATTATTATTTTCATTGTCTTTTAGTACAGCTTAGCTGGCTTTCCATTCATTGGATATCAAGTTACATCACGCAACATTAGATATCCAGTACTTTTTTATTGCCCGTGCTGTGCCAAACAGACGGGACCTCTGTATCACTGTTAATTTTCATGCTTTCAACTAACTGACAAAATTATTTGATTCTATTCCTAATGATTAGATTACAATAGTACGCACTTTACCTTTCAGCGTTTCCATCTTCCATTAAAAAACGAGAACTGTAATTAAACCAAGTGCCACTCAAGGTAGAACGTTACCAATTGAGAATTTTGGAAATGGAAAGGAGGAAGTAAAAAGTGAATATTTTAAGCATATATAGGGTAGATATCGGTTGACCCTGAATTTAAAGAAGTCATAAATGTAGCGTTGAGGGAAGCATCTGCGCCGGAGTTCGTTCCAAAGGGTTACAATTTTAGGGAAGATGTCTGAATGTAACTTTATTTCATACTTTAAGTCTGTTATATCTAGTTAAAAATAACCTCAGTTTCGATTACTATTATCATTATTATTGTTATTTGTAACATTAGCATGTTCACACAATCGGTCTACGGGTCAGAGTTGAAGAGCCAACAACCCTTCTTAAATCTCAGTATCTTTACAGAATTCATCTTACAAGACACATGCATTACAGCCAAATTATTATTATTATTATTATTATTATTATTATTATTATTATTTGCGTATTCACGCTATTGGTCTAGGGGTAATCGCTGAAGACTGACAGTCAACTGGTTTTCCTAAATTCAATATCTTCAGAGGATTCAGACCACACACTAGTGCATATCAATCACATGCATTACAGCCAAATCATTGTTATTATTATTATTATTAGAATTATTTGTATTATTATTATTATTATTATTATTATTATTATTATTATTTGCAGCTTTTGCGTATTATTGCCATTGGTCTAGGGATCATCGTTGATTACTGACGGTCAACAGGTTTTCCTAATCTCATTATCTTCGCAGCATTCGCCTCACATATAAGTGTATGCTAAACACATGCATTACAGCCAAATGTACACGATATGATGAAAGATTTTGATAAGAGTATAGTATAGCTATCCAGGTAAGGTCCAGTTAGAAATAACTTGAGGTTAGATTTTTATGATTACTATTATTTGCAACATTTACGCGTTCACAACATAAGTGAAGTGGGGTTATCTTTGAAAATTGATGGTTAACAAGTCTTCTTAGATCTCAACATGATTGCAACATTTAGCAACGCCGCTGTCTACATGGTTTCAAACCTATCTTGGGTTTACAATTAATTCAGTCATGATTTTGTTTTTTGTTGCTATTGTTTTTTTACTTTTTTTATTTTTTGTTTTTTTCACTGTGCCAAATGTAGCTTCATTTAGTGACAGGCTAACTTATTTTCATTTTACCCGTGTGTCTTCACATTCGAGCAAAGTCCAACTATTTGTTTGTTTTCAATTTCTCAATCTTTTTTACATAAACTTCAACCCCGTCTTCAAGCTAATGGCGAACGGTTTGGATGTTAAATTCTAGAGGGTTTTGTTTTTACTTTTTTATTTATTTATTTTTTTTTATTTTTTATTTTTTATTTTTTTTTGTAGTTCTCGATGAGAGTTTCTGTTGTATGCTAATATCACTTGCCGACTTGGTTGGACTAAAATTGTTTATACAGTTAGCTGTGTATTATTATTATTATTATTATTATTATTATTATTATTATTATTATTATTATTATTGGTAGTTTTATGTCCATACCAGATGTCTAATGATTATCGCTAGGGATGAGTCACCCTAAAATCTAACACCTTTCTCAGTATTCTTGCCCATGCCAGAACTCGACTATCCATCACCTGGACAGTCTTAGCTTTTCTCTGAACGCCAAATGTTTACTTTTATTGTTAATATCATTTTGTGTGGTATCATCTTATCTGAGAGTAATTAAAATCCCTAATTACCAAGTTTCCTTCCGGGGTCTATAAGTAAAAAGTGGCTCACGAGAATAGTTATTTATGCACATTCAGGTCGTTTCTTTTTAGATGGAAAGGGTTTTGCAGATTATATGTGCAGCTCCACAAAAAGTAATCTTTTGTCGCTCCGAGATGCTAATTATTATTACTTCCTTTAATTTAAGTTGTATATTCACTTTGTTCCGGGTTCCAACTAAAGGCCTAAGACCACACACAGTTTACAGATATAAAGCCCTTCCTAGGTTATGATGTGTACTTGTGAGTACATTTTTTGATATATATTTATTTAAAGCATGCGCTATCAGGGATCCCTTCAATAAGTCTTTATCGTAACCTTTTCCAATAAAACCGAGCAACAACAGAAATTGTTGATGTCTTCATACACAGTGGCGATTCTACAGGCGGGGGAGGGAGCAGAGAGGGGAACAAGTCCCCTCCCCAAATTTCGGCTGGCCCATCGTTTGCTCCCCCACTTTTATAAGCTTGAAATAATTTATGAATCTGATCAATCTCTGATTTTGATAATATTTAATCATCAGCACTTTTCCCTCTGCGTTTTGTTTTTCGTTTAACTTTTTAAGGACACATACAAAGACCAGTTTAAAAGAAAAACATAAAAAATAAAACAACCAGATAGATAGAAACAGACATGTTGCTAGGAAGGGAAAGAGACTTAATAGTCATATTTTTATATCTGAAGATGTTAATTAAAAATAATGTCCCTAACTCGATATGTACATACATAGGCAGTCAGTAATTTATAGCCGAGTGAAAGATTGGTTAGTAATTATACTGCTTGAGTTTGCCCCTCACATCGGAAAAATCTTGGCCCCTAAATAGCCACCCACTTTCAGAATTTCACAATCGCCACAGCTCATACATCATATTATTATTATTATGTCATTTTTCATCATATTTCTATTTCTGCTATGGTCGCACTACCTACTAAATCTGCGGAAAGACCTAAGGCAGGTCATGGTGTGTCGTTATGGCTCTATTTTATGTTTTTTCAATCTCCCCTATCATTCCTAGCGTTACATAGACAAAGTTCTCCTGAGTGTGTGGACTGTATTTAACAAGACAATTTTTTGTATATCTCTTAAGCTAAGGTTTCCAGGGATTCTTTCAATGGGTTGTTTTGCTCCTTTTTTATCATTCAATGAACCCGTACTATCACTGGCACAATTCTTGTTTTCAATTTCCACATTTTTTCTATTTCAATTTCCAGGTCTTTATATTTTGACAGTTTTTCGAATTCCTTGGATTATTATTATTATTATTATTATTATTATTATTATTATTATTATTATTTCTCCCTTCTCACCGTTAGTATTGCAAAACCAGATGACACTGTTTTTATGAAATCTCGAACCAACCGACTCCAGCTACACCTTAGGGAATCATGTGACAGCAAAAATCGGTTGCAGCTATTTCAATAATACTTTGTTAAATGGCTTATTTTAATCATTTTCTTTCCACACCGATTACATAAAATGTGCATCATTATTATCATTATTTTATTTGTTCTCTCTTCAGTTCAGTTCCATAACAAATCATTACCCGGGGTGAGTCCCTTGTAAAAACATGCATTCAGCTTGCATACATTCTGGGGTTAAGTGATACTTAAGATGTACAATGTTTATATTTTCTTTACGCTTACAGTACTCTCCTGAGTAAATAAGCAGTCCCACTGAGTACAGAGTCTTGAATCTTTTATATACCAAGAGCTACGAGGCATCTTGTCAATATTCTTGTCTGTAATTTTGAACATAGCAATATTTATAAGGTCCGACATTTGTTACTTTCAGTTTAATGAGCCATATATTTACATATCTTTGTCATATTTTTTAACAGTTACTGATTATAAATAATTTATTATTATTAGATGTTGTTGTGTTTCTAGATGGTTTGGAAATTTATAGGTCAAATTACACCAAAAACACAAACAATCTTAATATTTCTTTCTTTATAACTTGTTATTATTTCTTTATTATTATTATTATCGTGTAAGAAAGTAGTACACTCTCATAGAAGGTTTTGGTTGGTTGTTTAGTTTATTTGCTTCACGGCATATTAACTCCTCATGGGTCATTTAATGCCAAAATTTAATTTTCTTAGCAGCTTTGTTAATTTTGTTCTCTTAAAATCTGTTACTGATATTTTTACTATTTACCCATTGCTGTGACCCTAACAGATACTACCACTCAGAATCAGAGGGGATCTCGGAACAACAGTAATTAAAAGGCAGTTCCACGCTCCTCAAACTCTCTAATTTTCCGATCAGGAACCCTGCTGCCGGATGTAATTTATCATCATACTCAGGACCGTAACACTGTGCTACAAATATACTAAACCCAATAGACTCATCGTAATACCCGATCTCATAATCATATGACAATTACACGCAACACAGCCAAAATTTACATATTTGATAAAAAAAACAAAGCAAAAACAGTGCATAACCTTTTAATTGGGTCCCATTTAGAGACAGCTTCATGTCGGTTAGCAATCCGTTCAGATGTTCCCTAATTGATGGTCTTCCCAATTATCTCTATGCGACTTCAAGGTCGCTTTGGTTGACTCGTCTTTCAGATTTAAGAGAAACAAACCTCTCGACAACCAGGCATGGCATGATACATTATCAGCATCTCTACTCAGGGACAAAGATGTCCGGTATGAAAGACCCTAGGGGATATGCCTAACTGATTATAGGCAAACAACTGACATGCAAACATATCGTACCGAATGTGATATTTATTATCTTCCTTCTTAATTTACTAATTCAAAACATATATATGGTGACACAATCAAGGTCAGAAGACCAATACTGGCATCAAGGCAGAATATTATTATTATTATTTTTCTGTTGTATACACATTTCATCCTGGGTCCCAACCGGGGATCTAACGTCAGAAATGATTTCATGATATTTCCCACTGATCCTTTTTGTAAAGAAAAACAAACAAAACAAAAATAAACTTAATATCAGACATAAGGTGTGAGTTTTATTTGTAAGTACAATTTTTGTATATCTTAACCCTCTAGGGCCATTCGTATCATATTTGATACAGTATTTCCCTATAAGGAAACATTTGGTATTTCCCTATAAGGAAACATTTGGTATTCATTGACTGAGCAGTCAGTACTGCTTTCATTTGAAATTTATAAAATATTTCTCTTAAAAAACTTTTCAGGAAAATATTTCTTTCAAGGCTTGTTTTCATACTGTATCAAATATGATACGAATAGCCCTAGAGGGTTAAAGACATTGACTACCAAAATTATTTTTAGTGAGTCTTTTGGAAACATTTTTCAAATAATATGAGGGCTTAAACTTCAACTAGAATTATTGGTGTATTCATGTACCACATGATCTAAAGTTTTCAAAGATGCATAACAATCTACAGGGACTACCTTGTCAATAAGAAAGCACATTCTGTTCTTGTGGCCTTTGATGATGTTGTCTGGAAAATTAAGTTTGCCTGTTATGTCTGTGTGTAAGTCTCATAAAATTGGTACAGGTCCTTCTCTTTGTAATCGGACCTTGATGATATTCATACCAGTTCCCTGCAGTTTCCTTCTCATAAAATTTGCAGATTTTTGCCCATTCTATGATGTAGAATTTTATATTCAACAATTGCTAATACTGCGCACCATATAGTCAATTGTCTCTGAATATCACAGAATATGCATTTCGGGTTAACGCAATTTTTCAGTGTGCTTAGTAATTTCTACTTAGCAAGAATTTGTCCTATGCAGCAAGAAAACCTTCGGTTTCAGCTTTTAACCATGCACTGTGTAACCACAGTTTGTCTGCATCGGCTTGTTTGATACAGGCAGAGTGTTGACCATAAAGATGCTTACCTTGCCATTGTTTTTGCATTTACTACATTGCATTTGCTTTCTATTTTAGGTTCTTTGTCGCCGCAGTAGGTGTATTATGGTTTATTTGCACTTCTTCACTCACTTGAAATTTTCTTTTAAATTTCGAGTTATTATTATTATTTTCATCATTATTATATATCTATTTCTGCTATGGTCACACTACCTACCGAGTTTGCGGGAAGACCTCAGTGAGGTAGAGGTGTTTTGTTATGGCTACACTGCTTGATCTGTTTTTCTTTTGTTACTCTCATAGCGTTATATAGACTAAGTTCTTCTTAGTGTGTGGGCTGTACTTATCAAGACAATTTTTTTTTCTTAAACTGGGATTTCCAGGAATTTTATCTATGTACGTTTTTGTTCCTTTTTTTATCATTCCAAGCGAGCCTAATATGATTAGTACTATTCTTGTTTTCACTTTCCATTTTGTATTTTTTATGGTTAACTGATGTTTCGTGTAACTTCTGTTTCCAGAAACATTTCTTATTTCGGTATTTTTCTTAATTTTCTTTAGATATTACTGTAGGTATATCTATGAGATTATTTTGTAGGCAGTTACTGTTTAATGAGCATTTATATATTATGCAGTTAAAGCAGGCATTGGTGGTATACTGAGGATTTCCAGAGATTTTCTGTTATTCCGATATTTTTATCTGTATTTTCTTTAAGATCATACTGTAGCTTTATATATTACATTAGTTTGTAGGTAGTTTGTGTTTAGTAATACTATCTAAATATCTTTATCAGCTACATTAATCCAGTCCGCACATACGTTCTCAAATTGCGGGTGTATTCAAGTAACGAGATGCGATTTCCAAGTCATCTCAGCAGCCTCATCTATCAATACTCCCGTTAATTAACAAATTTACATAGTTGGTCAGCCTGAAGGTAAATGACCAACTGGTTATGGTCAGGCAACTGACAAAGAAAAATATAATACCGAACGGGGTATTTACTGAAGTCATTCTTTATTAACCAAAACAAGTACATATTAATACTGTTAAGATCATAAGCCATGAGAGACATAGTCTGGCATAAGGCCATTTATAATTATTTCCTTTTGGCTTATGCTCGTATTAATCATGGTGTTGGTATAAATATCTTTTACTTGTTATTAATGATTTTGATATATCACTGTTAACCGGGGTCAAACACTAACACATTTTAACAATTTAATCACGATTTAACTCTGTTATTGATATTTATGAAAGTCGTCTTCAAACATAGCATGATAGATTAATAGTAAATTGGAATTGGAAGATTGTGTTGCGCTAGATTCTCTTTTAACTACACATGCCGACCGGAGAAATAACGCCTGTCATACTTCATGTTTTGAAAAAATTGTCAAAATCCAATAATTAAAGGAAATATTAAAAAAAAAAACGAATAGTTCATCTTTTTCTATACGCCGCAACCTTTCAGGATATAGGTGATTATGGCTGGCCACAACTTCCTATTCCTTGAAACTTATAGCGTTTTTTCCATTTTCTAAGGCTCACCCGGTTCTGCCACCCATTCACACAAGATCGTAAGATATGTTGCTCGCTGCCTTCCCCTATCTCTTCTGCCGTAAATATCTCCCGTGAGGGTTAAGTTTTTCAATACCGTCTTCCACATTATATGTCCCAGGAATTTCAGCTCTCACGTTCTGATTCTGAATATGCGTTCTTTTTATTGAAAACAATAAAAAATATTGTTAATGCCATTGGCTATTTGTCCGGTTAGCAAACGTAGCTAAAAAGAGAACCTGACGCAACACAATCTTGCGATTCTAATTCCCCCTGAATTTACCTCCTGCACTTTAGTCTCATAAATATCAATAACAAACTTATATCAAAGTTAAAGTAGCTGCATATTCACCATTGGTGTTAAAGTGCCAGTGTTCAATTCCAGGTAACAGTATTTTTCTATCTCTCCAATACCGGTTAAATGTCACAATAGGTCGTTAAAATGTAGGAACTCACAGACATTTTTTAAGTTAGGTGTGTTAGTTATTTGCTGCAGACCTAAGGGCGTGCCGAAATTGTACGCCTATAGTGCCATTAAGCATACGGCCTAAGAAAAACCAGTTCCTCACACCAGAAGCAGATTAGCCATATGTAGAAAAATTAGTCTTTGAAATTAATTTTGCCAGTATATATATATATATATATATATATATATATGTCACTAAAATATATGCTAATATTAAAACAGATTAGAACTTTCAGTTGCATAATATATAGGTTACAGAACAAAATAAATGATCGCTTTCATTCTCAATTCAGTTCCTTCACAAGATTTGTGTTCCGATGCGTGGGCAGAAAAACATTTGCATGTATATAATTGTATAATACACGCCCGCAAAATATGTATGCACTCATATATCTAAGACTGAAGACACACACACACACACACACACACACACACACACACACACACACACACATAATATATATATATATATATATATATATATATATATATATATATATATATGCAAATGAATAAGAACGAAGAGAATGATAGCAACGTTCAAAACGTTCATTTAAAACAGTGCTCAATATAAAAATAGAGCAATGAATATTTATCATTAATTATTACGTTAGAACATGAGTAAACTACAAACTACTACAAAATTGAACAATGTCTCATCAGGTAGTTAACATCATTATTAACGACCTGATTGTTGTAGTTTATAGTTTGCATAAGTTCTAAAGTGATAATTAATAAAATACATGTAAGTTGAATATATGGATTGGAATCCGACATGATGATATGATAAAGTAAATAAAAAAAAACTCTCTCAATCTAACAGGTTTTCACTTTTTTGGAGAACGAAAAAAAAATGAAAACATAACAACTAGAGGGTATATTGGTTTGTTGGGGGTTAGTTCTTTTTGATCAAAAATATCTCAGATATTAAAGCAATAGATAATTATTTGTAAATCTATGTATGTGGAATATTTTAGATTGTAAATTGCATAATGATCTATGTGTATGTTTGTCTGGAAACGCTTGTCTGTTTAACTGTATGTTGGATGGTAACGTTAGTTAATATATGCATATATATGTGTGTGTGTGTGTGTAAAAATTGTGACCTACCGGTTCCTTATTTAAACATTTTGTTAGATTTAATACATCTTTGTACACACACACACACACACACACACACACATATATGTATATATATATATTATATATATACAAAATTTTTTTCAAATATCTTCTCTTCTGAAAGAAATATTTTTTCTAAGACAACATATATAGCCATAAAAATCTTAAAAAATTAAAAGAAAATTAAAATCAAAACCTAATAATTAAAATACATACATAATTTATCAAATTGAAATAAAATAATCCCCTTATTATAATAAAGACTAGTGTATTCCTGCTCCGACTAACTTAGGTTACTGGTATCCCCTTCACAAGAATTTACCGAGCAACCAGACTGGCAACTTTTATAGTTAAACTTACCAAATGCAGTCGACAGTTCTACTCCATCAGCTTCTTTACTCGCACTTCCCGCCTGTGGAACTTCCTTCCGTATTCTTTCTTTTCTAACGGCTACAACCTCCAGAAATTTAAATGCAATGTCAATTCCCATCTCTTATCAACTTGACTCCACTCCTTCCTTCGTTCTTTCTACATCACCCCATGTTCGTTTCCTTTCTTGTTTGTTTCCTTTCTCTCTACCTTCGCAACTGTCTTCACACCTCTGTTCCCATCCTTCTCTTGCCTTTTCTCTGACATCCCCTGTAACTGGTTCGTCGTTCTCTTCACTGTAGCCCCCTGCGCATCAGTGGCGGTATATATATGGGACATGCAACCAACCTTAATATTAGTTATGAGTATAGCAACAATATTTTAAATTGTCTATAATAGCAATGTTTTTAAAATTATGATTATATAAAATCATTATAATTTTAATGTTTCAAAATTTTAATTATTTAAAAAAATTATAATTATATAAATTAAACTTACATCCCTTAGATGAAATCATCATATGTTTAAC